>JARFJB010000664.1:1222500-1262500 GCA_036346205.1 Vesta saturnalis
CAAAATTTAATCGAGTTATGATGTAAGTGTAAAGTTGTGAAAAACTTCAATTTTAAAATGATAGAAGCATTCACAAATCCAAACATTACATCAAATAAAATAACCCAGTTAAATCTAACAAAGAGATATCTTTATCAATAATTGGAAGTGTTATTAACAATGAAAAGCACAATGCAGAACGTTCTTTGTAATTTTAATTTAATTTAATTTCAACTACTTATGTTAAATTATAGTGCTGTGGTAAATTTAACATATAATTGGTAAAGCATTTGCTTCAAGGTCTAGGAAAACACAGCAAAAACCTAGACATACCAAAAGTTGAAAACAAATTAAAATCAAGGCGTATCATTATGCTCTTTTAATTATAAGATGCCAAAACCTATTTAAACGGAGATTTTCTTCTTGTCTATTAAAATTATTCGGGTGTTTATATATTTCAATAGCTTCACGTTGCAAACGAACATAATAATGGGTTTGTCTTGACAATATTTTCCATATTGTCAAATTGAATGTCATGATTTAGATTATTCAGGGCATGGTCAGCCACAGCAGACCTCTCTGGTTGACCCAATCTACAAAATCTCATATGTTCTTTGCGTCTTGTATCAAAGCTACGTTTTGTGGTCCCGATGTATACTTTTCCACATGAACAAGATAACTTATACACTCCGGAAGATGATAAAGGGTTTGACACATCTTTAGGTGATCTTAAATGTTCTTTAATTTTTCTTGTAGGTTTAAAATAGTCCTAATGCCATATTTGATTAGGATTTTTTCAATTCTATTTGTAACATTAGCTATAAAAGGAAGAAAAGCAAAACATCTTACATTGTTATTACAACTCATATAGGAAAACATTATTACATTAAAATTCTGCCGACTTTGTTGAAAAATGCATAGTTTCAAAATTGAAGAGGGTGATATAATGGTTAGTTTAGATGTGGTTTCACTTTTACAAAGTACCTCTAAAAGAAACTATTGAATACATTGATCATCTTTTTTCCAAAGGACATAACCATTTTTTCTGCATTGTGCTTTTCATTGTTAATAACACTTCCAATTATTGATAAAGATATCTCTTTGTTAGATTTAACTTTATTTTATTTGATGTAATGTTTGATTTGTGAATGCTTCTATCATTTTAAAATTGAAGTTTTTCACAACTTACACTTACATCATAACTCGATTAAATTTTGTTAAATGTGTTTTTGGCTGGCAAATTTCATTGTTAGCTTTCGTCGTAGAGAGTGTTCTGGTTTGCCATCTTTGAGGCAGTTTTAATATTTAATTTTATGACCTAGTTATTCTTTACTAAATAATTTTATAGTTGGCTTTATGTTTCAAACTGTTATACTAATAGCAGGCTTATGTTTATGTTTTAATTTTTCAAATTTGACAAAATTGTTTACTACATCTTTAACAATTTTTAACAATCATTACTACCGACGAAGATAACTGTAAGTGTTATCGAAACGTTTAGATTGTATAATTTAAAGTACACCATTAAAAAATCCCAAAAAGATAAGTATTTTATTATGAGTGTTAATGGTGAAAGTTTACATTTTCATATTTCTTATAAAAGAGGTTGCATAATTATCCTAAAGAAATGTTATTAAAATTATTCCATTTTTTTAAATTTCCGTTTCGTAGGTTGGAAGGTCGTGTGGTGTTCCACACTAGATATTTATTATAATGCATTTTTATTTGATTATTTGAAGTTCGGAGTTAATCTCATATTTTAAGCCTATATGTAGCACCTGGTTTCGTAATTTGTTGCTTACTTGCTTAAATTAAATTTATTCCGTACGTTGTATCTTAATTGTACAAATTCTTCTTTAATTAAAACTAAAAACTTTTAAGTTTTGGAATTGATTGGTAGTGATGGTCGCAGTCAATGTTAAATTATTGATAACTTTTTTACGTTTTTTTCTAATAAACGTTGAATAGTTTATATTCAATGATGTTACATATTAAATGTTCACAGCTGCACATTGTCTCTATTTGCTTATGAATAGAAGTATTGAATTAGTTTAATTATTCTACTTACCCTTTTTGTTATTTAGTTTAATGAGTATAATTATAATTTTGAAGAAAGGCAAATAGTTTGATGTCACTTAAAAGTAATTATGTACTTACTAACTTCAATTAAAATATTTTTGGTATAGTTTTGTTACTTCTGCCTGAATTAATTTAGTCATTCTGAATAGGTATTCCAAATGTACTGCTTACATCGAATACGTCAATTACTCAAAATACCACTAAAATGTGGAGTGTTTTAGACATTCTGAATAACTACATTAAACATAATTCGATCAATTCAGTATAATAATTCCTTCGAGTACATTAAGAACAATGAATTTCGTTATTAAATTATTACTGTGAATTATTCTCTAATTTTTAAAAATCGGTTTAATTCTAAATGAATTACATAACTATATACATTAATTTAATTTATTTGATGTATGTATTTATGAAGATCGATTTGGATATTAAAGTGAATTATTTTCTCTAATAGCACTCCAAGAGAGAAATATGTCTACTATTTAACAATTAATATTAACGTGTGTACAGTGTGTTAAAAAAGTAAAGCACAAATTCATTTCTTAAGACAATTGAAATTTTTGAAAACTCCTCGGTCACGTTGCTTTTTGCTTTCTAACAGGAACGTTTTAAGCAAAAATCTTTCTAAGATGTCGACAATTCACCATTTTGTAAAAAAGTTTAAACATGAAGGATACCTGTGCAATGTATCATTTTACAGCTTTCGCTTACATTACAATACCATATGTGAAAAAAAGTCACCCACTAGGAATGAAAATGACTTGGTTCTTTCTCAGGTTCTTTATAAGTTTAATGTTTGTACGTTTTACAAATTACGGTACTGAATTAAGATTACCTTTGCCCCCAAATGCATTAATTAATTAAATTAATTAACATTTTTGATACCGAACAGAAGGTTTTTGTATAGAACACTCCCAAGTATTCTTAGAATTTTAACTCATTAACATAGAACTTTGCTTTAAATGAAAATTCATTTCCCTTTTAAAAGTAGTTTTCACAAATGTTTCGAAATTTAGTAAGTAAGATTATTCGCATAATGTAAGAGTAAATGAATTTTACTTATTACCAATAAGTAACCTACGGCTAATTAATAATTTTCAATAATTTGTGAATTCATGTTTTGATTTGTTTTAATTATCGCCAGGCAAATTAATTTTTTTAAGACGTGTTTTGTTGTTGAGCTAACCCACAAAAATACATCTGAAGGAATTAAACCGGGACACCAAGTCCACTATTTAATTGTGTATCGTTTTCTGTTCTAGCGGCCTGGAAACAAATTTAAATTGTCTTGAGTAAGAACGCAATAATGGAGATGCGATTCCCCATATTGGAGGTCCACTAATTAATATTAGTAACATTGAGTTCTTTATCTGAGCGCTACTCGCTCAACAGTACTCAACCAGAACAGTAGAATTTAAGTGCGTAAAAATATAACAAATACATGAATTGGTGAATCAGATTGCAGCCTGAATAAAACTATCTGAATTGAGTGTTGTTTTTTTTACAATTGAATTATGCACACTTTACGACACCACCATTATCATGATCGACTTAACAACTATCTGAACTGTTCTAGATTATTTCGGTCGACAAGGACTGCATCAATCACGGTCAGAGACACCAAACATGTAAATCTTTCACAACTGCCATGATCATTAAGTAGGTGCAGTTATATATTTTGTGGATTGAGAACATTTTTATTGTAAATGTAAATGTAAATGTAAGTGTAAGTGTAAGTGTAAATGTAAATGCAAAGGTAAATGCAAAGGTAAAGGCAAGGGTAAACGTAAAGGTAAATGAAAAGGTAAATGCAAATGTAATGTAAAATGTAAATGTAAATGTAAATGTAAATGTAAATGTAAATGTAAATGTAAAAAATGTAAATGTAAATGTAAATGAAATTAAATGTAAATTAAATGTAAAAATGTAAATGTAAATGTAAATGTAAATGTAAATGTAAAAAAAAAAAGGTAAATGTAAACGCAAAGGTAAACGCAAAGGTAAACGTAAACGCAAACGTAAACGCAAACGTAAACGTGAACGTGAACGCGAACGCAAACGTACACGTACACGCAAACGTAAACGTAAATGCAAACGCCAACGGCAACGGCAACAACGTCAACGTCGTCAACGTCAACGTTGTCAACGCTGTTAACGTCAACTTCAACATGAACGTTAATGTAAACGTGGACGCGAACGTGGACGTGAGCGTGAAAGTGAACGTAAATGCAAATGTAGTCTCGGCATGACGATACACCAAAAAGTGTAAAAAATTGTAATTATTCACCGAATGGCAAAAACGTTATAACCTTGCGCGCTGGAAACAAAGATGGTTTTATTATGAATAATAGCTTAGTATTTGCCGAAAACTCAAATTCGTATTATCTCAACGTGGACGCCACAAATTTTCAAATGTGGTTATATCAGCCATGAGTGTGATTGAAACATGCCATCTTTTCATGGCTGAAAGAAGAGCTACAAAAATCTTTAACAATAAAAAATATTTCATTTTCTAAGACGGATTTGAAGATAGATCTTTTAAATCTTAATAGACGGCACAAGTATGAAAAACAATATGTAGTGGATAATTAGATCATGTCACTGTCATTTCAATCCAATTGAAAACATTTGGGGTGTTGCTGATCGTATTATGATCACAGCATAGGTAACGATGGCTATTCTGATACCGCAGTAATCTAAATATGGGAAGAGTCGTTGCAGAAGTGTGTTGATGAAAACAAAATATTGCATACAGAAATGATAATATCCTGGTAGTAGTCTTGAGTAAAGACGCTAGAGATAACGGTAAAACCAGTAATAATTTCGGTAAATGGTGGAAATTCAGATGACACTGGTGATAATGATGAATAATTTTATACCTAACTTACATTAACCATTTATTTGTATTGTTTTTTATTTAATAGACATGTATGTTAACTTTATTCAATGTTAATTATTTCTATTTGTAAATGTTTGTCCCTACTTATTTTTTTAAGAATGTTATTAATTAGTTTATTATTAGTTTAATTATTTAAGTAAAATAAATCAAAAGAATATATCTATAGACCTATAGAAAAAATTATATAATAAGACACTAATATTTTTATTAGTGTGACCGTCTATAACTCAGAATTCAAATCCTCTAGCATTTATTAGGAATTAGGCATACTTACTAACTACCTTATTGAAATCACATTAAATCCTTTTTATATTAATCACGTTTACTTTTGCATAATTAAGAACCTGCTAACCCAAATACCTTAGTTTTAGAACAACAAAGATATAACCTCTCCAGCAGTATTACTACCGACTTTAGTTACGTTTTCTAGTCGGTAGAAAGCAGCCATGCCTTAGTCACTAAATATGCACCTCAATATTTACCTAACGCAGTAATTGTAAGTAAAAATACAGGCGTAGACCGTGAGCACAAGGGTATAGGTACTAGCGTAGGTGAAGACTTAGCAATTTGTCGAACTTAGTGTACAACCCTCTGCATTTAAAGTTAATAATCAAAAAATATAAATGCTCGTGGAACAAAATGAAAGTTAGTTTAAGGTATAGAAGTACATGTACATTAAAGCACCTCATACAGACATAAGTGGTCAGCTGTACAGTGCAGCTCGATGGAAGCAATTCTATATAATATGCTATATATGATCTACACCAATTTCATTGGTTCGACCTGGCACGGGTTTCGTGTTAAATAATTGGCTTTTAGGACTAGATAAACATCCCATGGCACAGTGTAAGCGTTACTAACCTTGCACGATCTTCCCATATATCTTAGTAAAGCTAAGCAAAACCAAACATGTACTTGCCAAATCTGCAGCTACATAATGTGCGTGTATGTACCACTAAACATAAGCATTATGTGATCTCAATGAAAACTTGCAGGATTTGTTTCCAGAATAGATTGTATAACCATTGATGGAGATGATTATATTGTAGATAAGGGGTAGAAGAAAGGTCTAAAGCAATATAAGAGATAATATTAACCTCTATTTAGAGAAATACATAAAATTATTACTCACCACGTGTGTACGAGAAAACCAATTATATACATTTTATTTCCTTTATTTATGTTGAAAAAGAATTGTGAAATCTTTCGAGCAATATAGGTTGTGTTATATTACATATTTTACAATTAATTGGTTACTTTAATTCATTAAGCAAAGAACATTATGTGTTTTTTGATTTTTGCCGGAAAACAAATGTCACCAGTAACACTAACTGGAGTATCTTTTTACGTGTACCACTAGATTATGTTGCAGTAGCTAATTTATAATGTGTTAAAATGATAGTAGAAGGGGACCACTTTTAGCCAAGACGTAAACCAATTGTCGGTAAAGAAAGGTTTCTGTATTCGGTAAATAATATTTCTGTATTCCGTCGGTAAGAAAGGTTTCTGTATTCTATCAAATACGCGAACCAGTTATGGGCAAAGAAGGCTTCTGTATTCTGTCGATAAGGAAGGTTCCTAAATTTAAGGTGTTGTATTCTGATTGGTTTTGTTTGTAGCGCCATCTACTGGTGTATTTCTAGGACTAATGAATGTTTTCTGTAATAGAAGTTGATTGTGGCTCCCCATTAGCAGGTTGAATTTTTGGCAAAAATGAAATTTGAAATAATGGGGTGATTTTGTCTCAGAGTGTTTATCCGATTTGTCATTGGCAGAAACCAAGATAGATGTCTAAAGAAAGATTTGTATTTATCGATCAGGTTTCTAAATTTAAGGTGCTTTTTTCATTGGGTTTATGTCGTCAAGTGGTGTTTTAAGTCCAAAAAAATGAAATAAATGGAAGATAAAGTACTTAACTGTTTTCTCCCAATCATTAACGTACTGTAATTATTTTCTGGATTTTCCACAGTTATGTAACCGCAATAAAAACTTTCACTCTTCAATTACCTTACTCGGTTTAACATAAAAAACCAAAACAATGTGCCAGTCTAGGATGTTGATTTGAAATTAGATTCTGCCAACCTTATTCGATTTAATACAAAATAAGGTAAGTAAGATACGATTTGAAATCAGATTCTGCCAACCTTATATGCTTTAATGCAAAAACAAGGTACAAGTCTAAGATTTGATTTGAAATTTCCCACAGTTATGTAACCGCAATAAAAACTTTCACTATTCAATTACCTTACTCGGTTTAACACAAAAAACAAAAACAATATGCCAGTCTAGGATATTGATTTGAAATTAGATTCTACCAACCTAATTCGATTTAATACAAAAACAAAAACAAGGTATAGGTCTAAGATGTTGATTTGAAATTAGATTCTGTCAACCTTATTCGTTTCAAAACAAAAACAAGCTGCAAGTCTAAGATACTGATTTGAAATCATATTCTGCCAACCTTATTCGATTTAATACAAAAACAAAGACAAGGTATAAGTCTAGGATGTTTATTTTGAAATCAGAATACAGAAGCTTTCTATACCAACATCATTATCTTGGATTTCTGCCAAGACTCGCATATAGCTGTCTGACGAGGTAGAACTTTCAAGTTTCAGGTTTTCACGCCGTAACAATTAAACCTACTACCACTAGGTGGAGCGTCGATCAATTTCTATTACAGAAAACATTCATTAGTTCTAGAAATACACCACTAGATAGCGCAACAAACAAAACCAATCAGAATACATCACCTTAAATTTAGAAACCTTCCTTATCGACAGAACACGGAAACATTTGCCGGCAATTGGTTCGTCTATTGGCTAGAATACAGAAACCTTCGTTAACGACAATTGGTTCGCGTATTGACTAGAATACGAAAACCTTCCTTATCGACAGAATACAGAAATCTTCTTTACCGACAGAATAAGAAACATTTCTTTACTGACAATTGGTTTTTCTAAAATTTCCACTATATACTTGAAATAACTCGGTATAACGTTACAGATAAAATAAAAAACGATACCAGAGGCGCCACGTAGTCTCATAGAGCACAGCATCTAACAACGAATAGGGGTAAGCTGACCTAGAGAGATATACCGATTCCTCACGATTTGGATAATTAATTAAACAGAATATAATTGGTATTAAATAAATTATTTTTTGCATAAATTGGCATCAGCATACTTTAAGAAATCAATGATCGACTGTCGCCTCAATTTATTTTTTAATTTAGTACTCTGCCGAACCCCAAGGTAAGTTATCAAAATTTATAAATTCTTGTAACCTGGATAAGAATTTATCAAAACAATTAAATCTTGAACTAACTAAAGCGACATATATCCTTGTGTTCAAAGGTTGGTAAATTTAGATATTGTTAAATTATATTGCATAGATATATAGTAAAATGCATTTGTGAATAAGCAAAAAAATATATGTACATAACTTAAATGTTTTTATTTAGAAAATATTAATTAAAAATGTAAATAAAATTAAATATCTAAAATTTAACTGTACCTTCTATTTTTATTCATAAAATTAAAAGTGTTTAATGTTTAAATAATGGTTTTGAATTTGTTAGTAATATTTTATTTGACGTTACAAGGTATTGGGACCATAATCAAAAATTGTCATTTAGTCACGTTTTAGTTGTTGATTTGAGGTAACTTTAAAAACCGCGTTTTGAAAATTTAAACACCGGGCGTGCTTTAAATAGGTAAAATCCCAATAAAAAAGATTTTTTAATATTATATCTTAAACATAATTAGCAGTGACATAGTTATCGCAATAGTACCAGATGATCTTGAACTGTTCTAAAAAAACTATCGATAATTTAATTTTTTTTCTCGAACTAATACAGGATTGTAAAACGAAGAGAAATTTATTAATTGCAGACCGTGTCAGACACTATTAACCGTAGAATGCTCTAAAAATGATATTACGAAAATCAAAATAAGTGAACGAACAATTAGCGCAGTTAAGTTAATCGATGAAATAAATATAATAGTATTGATTTCCAAAACCATCTTATCATTTATTTGTGTCCCAATATGCTTTATAATTCCATGAAGTAGACACCGATTATCTAAATTATACCGATCAATGAAGATAAATGATTACGATATTTCCAATACACTTTATATTTGTTTGTCTCCAAGTAGGTTGTATAATTTATTTTCCTGATATAATTTGTAACTTTTAGTGATTGATGGCTAAAAAAATGAAAATTTAACAACTTAATAGAACATAACCACAAACCTTCCTGCTAGTAAAAAGTAGTAATATCCGTGTAAACGTACCAATAGGAAAGTAATATACAAAGTGTCCGGAAATGGCGTGTACAACGTTTAACCAATAATAAAAATAAGGCGATCCGGGTAAATGTACCTATATCCGAAGTTGCTTTGTTTCGCCGCTACAGAGCGTCAAAGTTTTTAAAATAATTTCGTTTTTTCGAAATAATTTCTAAACGCTTCAATCGATTTTAACTAAACTTGGGAAAAAGTGTTGTAACATAAATTGCTATAATTTTACGTAAATGGGAACTTTTTTCGATACGCAGAAAATGAAAAAATATACATGGTGTCCAAAAAAAAGAATATATTTTCTTACCCCCTGTAGATATGACTTTCATTTTTTTGTACTAATGGGTCATTTTGTTGATAAACTTGTTATACTCCTCTAAATTGTTGGTCAGATGTACAGTTTCGTCGCAAAAAAAATAATTTACTCAACCCTACATTTAATCGTTGCTTACTCGGAAGGAAATTTAAATTTTTAATCCCAATTATGAATGTTTAACGCAATAAATTATCATGATAATTGTTCAAAATGTTCTCCGTTTTATTGAATGAATTAATTTGGCTTTTCAATATGGAAACTCGTAGTAACTACTTACAATTATTACTAGCTAGTACTACTTTTAAACTTAATTTCATCATTCGTGTCTTTTCTTATGGTCAGTGCACGTTTTTAGAAAGTTCTTTACAAATTTTCAATTTAGGTAACGTTGCCTATAAAAGAAATGTTTTACAATTCAAGGCAGTAGCAAAAAAAAAAAAAAATCGGGACGGTCAAGATTTTTAATCGTGTAAATTCATGTTTTAAAAGTAAAATTTGATTAAAACAGTACTTATTTAAGGAAAGCTAAATTAATTCATCTAAAAAACGAAGAGCATTTTGAACAATTATTGTCGTAATAATTTATTGCGTTAAACCTTCTAAATTCCTACAAGCCGGAATCAGAAATTGTAACTTAACACTAATAATGGTTTTATTAAAAGTTGGCTATGGTTTAGACAAGTAATGGAAATAATGAACGATTAATTACCTACTGTTACAACAAATGTTAAAAATGGCCACCATTTTGTTGTACACTTGCGTTAATTCTACGTTGAAAATTAAATTGTACTCTTCGTAGTGTAGCGAGATTCCAAAGGGTGTTGGCAACAAATTTTGCGATATAAATTTTCCCCGCGTTTAATAGGGCACGAGTAAATGTTTGTTTTCATGGCATCGATCCATCGATTTGTATAAATCGTATTTAAATACTGATGCACTTCTAGTGGAAAATGTGGCGGAGTACCATCATGCATAAACCACATATTGTGTCGTTGTAATAAGGTCAAATTCTCTAGTAAAGTGGGTAATGTTTCTTGCAAAAATTTATATAATTATTTCCATTTAAGTTATTAGGTATAATACCTTGATCTATAAGGAATTCGTCAATAAATCCTGCCCACATATTAAATTTTAATTCATGTTGGTAATGAGTACCTTTTGTTGGATGTGTGAAGTTAGCACCCTGACAAAGAGTTCAAATAGTTCTGATTAGAGTTCTATCCTCCGTTTAAAGAGTTTAGAAGTAGGTACTTTATAAAAAATAAAAAGAGCTCCGCTCATTAACGGTTCCACATTTTAATTTGAAAAATGGGTGCTAACTTCACATCGAAAACCGAGATCCAGTTGTTCTGGCTACCTAAATTACTATATTTTGCAAAGTTCTAAAGTCCCTGATATGAAATTTTTTTTTTTGAAAATTAAAAAAAGATTAAAAATGTTTAAAAATTCAATTTTCAATCAACTTTTGATGTTCTTTTATTCATTCCGAAGAGTTCTCACTAATTAAAAAAAATTATAATCAACAATGAAAAAGTTACAGCACTTTTACTTAAAAACAGAAAATGTTAACAAAAAATATTTTAATGAGTTCTAATAGTTCTCGCTGCAGATTTGGATAGTATTCGAAAGGTTTTGAAAGAAATTCTAATGATCGAAACCGATCTGATCAATATTTATAGAATTATTCGACTTGTAAAAATCGCATTTTCTAAGTAACTACGATAAAAATTTTCAAGAGTTCCAATAGTTCCCCATTAGTTCTCGTGTAGTTCTCGACATACACAATGCCTTTCCAAAGAGTTTCGATGCTAAAATTAATTATGTAATTTTTTTAAAAATGAATTTATCCGAAAAATGGGCTATTTTTACTAATTGTTAAAAAATTATCTAATTAATTTTATCATCAGAACTCTTTGGATAGACATTGTGTATGTTTAGAACTATAGGAGAATTGTTTTAGACTAATCAGAACTCTTGAAAATCGGCCAGCAATCCGATCAATAATAATTAATGTGTTAAATTATTATAAATTTTGTTATGAACGAATAAGTTCAAAAGTAATAAATTTTAATTAATGTGATACACAACAAAATTTGGATGTAGTACCAAAGTTAAAGACATAGAATCATTAAAAAATAATTTCTTTTTCATAGAAGTTTTGAGCTGTTTAAGTGAAAATAATTTTTCAATTATTAAATATATATTTTATGAAAATACAAAATGGAAATTAAAAGAAAAAATAATAAGTTTAATAGCATTTTTATTAGGATAATTTGCAACTTCTTTTACAATAAGTTTATTATCTATGTCAAACAGACGTTTAAAACTTCATGTCAGGCAGAGGTTAATGGACATCTAGATGCTAACTTAAAAAATTAAAAGAAATTAAATAATTTTTTACGAATTAGAAGTTTCTCTGTTGTCAAAACAGTGACAGAAGTGGACCAAATATGTCACATTATCTCCCTAAGAAGTTTACTTTGTGTTTTAACAGTTTCAAATAATGAGTACAAATAAAAACGAAAGAACTAACTTATTTATTTGCGTTTACAGTAAATGATACATGCCCACAATTATTGAAATTATTCACAATTTTCAGTTTTTTTGAAAACAATTTTGTGACACTAGGTCTGGTTGTCAAGGTACAAAAATTCCAAAAAACATACGGATTTGACGAAACTATTACTAAATGTATTAATTTTTCGTGTTTTTGTGTTTCCGCTTTTACAAAAAGTAGTATATACATCTCAGGAGAGAATGCTATTTTTCCATCGATATTTTGTAGCATCTGAGGAAAAATCATGTATTTCTCTCTCACTATGTATAATTTACCATTAATTATAATTTTTTTAGGATAACTCTGCAATCTCTTTTTTATACGTTCATAACGAAAACAGGCAACATTGTAAAAACAAAAACAATAATCTATGTCGGAATGACGTTTAAAACTTCATGTCATATAGAGATTAATAGACATTTAATTAATTTTTAGACTTACCTTGCATTATAATAAGAAACTTTATAAAGAAAAGTTATGTAAATTGTAAAATGTAAAATGTTAAATTTTCTTTAAAAAATATGTCTACATTTTTCCTTATAAAATTAATCGTTATTTAGATATTGGAAAAATTTTAACTAACAGTTACATTCTTCCTTAGGAATTTTTTTGTCGCTAAATTACATGTCGCGTCGTATCAAAAAATTGCATAGAACATAATGAATCGATATGTTTAAGGTCTATATTTAGGTAGGTATGTTTATATCTTTGAAATATGCAGCTGTTTTAGAAATATTAAAAAACTGACCCTAATAACCCCCTCCCAGCCACTGAATTTCTCCCAAAAAGTAATTAGCTCCAAGCCAAATGAAAACAAGCTTAAATGCAAAATTTTAAGTACGTGGGTATTTTCGTACTGGAGTTATTGTGGATAGGGACTAACATACATTCACACAAACACACGCAGGCATCCAGACATCATGTCCCTTGGCGAACAAAAGTTGTAAAATGAGCTAATATCTCGATTTAGCGGTCGTGAAAAAAAGTCGATTGCATAACCTGCTATACCTACATATGTATAAAGTAGGTTGGAATGTAAAAATTATAATTAAAATTATTCAATTTCTTTTAATTTTTTAAGTGAACATCTAGATATCTATTACCATTTGTTTGACATGAAGATTTAAACGTCTGTTTGCCATAGATTGATTTTGTTTTTACAATGTTGCCTATTTTCGTAATGAACATACTATAAAAGAGATTGCATAATTATCCTTATTTCAATTCTTTTAATTTCTATTTTGTAGGTTGGATGGTCGTGTGGAGTTCCACACCAGATATTTTCATATATATATATATATATATATATATATATATATATATATATATATATATATATATATATATATATATATATATATAGAGTGTCCCACGACGGACGACATTGATCGATTATGGAAAAATTATAAATCGGAAAAATCTGAAAAGTTGGCTACTTATTAAAGTCGATGGGGACACCCATCTAAAATATTCTCAAGATTACAGCACTCCTGGTTATACTGGAAGTGGATATTAACTTCCTTATTTTAAATATGACACCTGTATATTATTGCATTTTTGATTCTATGTCCAATTCTAGGTATAGCTTATGTTTAATGTCATATATTAACTCTATCCGTTTTTGAGATATTCTAAGTTTTCAATAAAAATGACAGTTGCAGCTAACAAAGTTGCCTATACTGTCCAAACGGCAAATTATTTTGCAGTGAAACTCTGAACTATTGTAAACAAAAGACTGTTTTAGTTCACTAACAACGCGCAATGACGTATTGGTATACAGGGCGATTGGAAAACAATAATGAATTTGGCTCCCAAAAAATAGAAAGTTAATTTTTTTAATTGGAATCCATACTTTTTGCCTCAGATTTGGGTTTAACACAGAAATAATTATGATTTTCAATTTAAATGCTTACACCTAAATCTAACCCTTTTTATTTTACTGGGGAAAAAGCGTTTTCACTTGCCCATATTCAGTTGCGTTGTCGAACTTTTTACTTTTAATCTTAGCTGGTAATGCCTTTGTCAACCAGTCATCATGGAGATATACCAATCACAGTAGTTTTGACAACTGAAAATATGCCGTCACGACTCTGATATTCGAACGAAGATTATTTAAATTTGTTTATTATTTACGGAGAATGTGGTAAAGTGGTAAATAGCGCATGTGCGATGTCAATAAGACAGGTATCGGTAGACTCAGGAGTATCAAAAAGTTCAATTAATAGAATTCTGAAAAAGCAAGTTCCATCCTTTCCCATTTTCCCTAGCGCAACATTTAAAAGAAGAAGATTTATATTTAGATTTATATTTACTAATCACTACGGAAACGAACGATTTTTGAATAACATAATTTGGAAGACGTTCCGAAAAAACTGAGTTTTAATGTTTATTTCGCAGTAAGAAACGATCAAATGTATGATACGTTTTATGACGAAAATTTTAACGGTAAGTTCTATCAAAATGTAAATGTTCAAAATGAATGTGTCCTATGTTCCTACAGATGAACGATATTTAAATACTAAGAGTTGAAAATTAAATATCTGGTTAATTTACTTCTGGCCGACAGAATTAATGCTATACCAACATGATGGTGCAACGCCTCACAATGGCCATATTGTGAACACTTTCTACAGTTTACGTTTCAGAGTATTGGATAGCTAATACCGGTCCTTTTCAACTGTACGGAGAGTAGAAAAACATTTCGCTCTTGAGTCCAAATTCAATAAGCGTAAGCCTCGAGCACCGAAAGTGGAAAATGTCTAAGTTCACGGGCGCAATTTCATTTTCATTTATTGAAATGATGCTTACAGCTATCGGAATAGCTTTATTTTACTTCCTGTAGATATGACTTTAATTTTTGTACTAATATGTCATTTTGTTTACAAACTTTTGTACTCTCTAAAATGTTAGTCAGATGTACAGTTTTGTAAAATAATTTGCTCCACCTACATTTAATCATTGTCTGTTTTGTGATTGTAATGGTCGAGAGTGTTAGAGTTTATAGGAAAGTTTCCTAACCGTATAGTGCCGCATCACCAAACCTTTGAAACGTCTTCGTGAGAATGGTAGTTTAAAGTCACGAACTTTTGATGTGGACGTTAGCGTACTACAAGAACAGTAGATATGGAGAACAAATTTTAGGCAAGTTGAGGAAAACCCAAAAGTAAGTACTCGACACCTGGGGCTAGAATTAGCGGTTTCAAAATCAGTTGTTAATGAGGTTTTAAAAGAACAACTTATACATCCATACCAGTTCAAAAATTCAAGTTTATACCTATTGATCCAGATTCCGCTTAACGTTTTGCTATTTTATTGAAAATCAGATATTAGAAACTCCAAATTTCCATAGTAGAATTTATTTACCGACGAAGTTATGTTTTCAAGACCGGTGTAACTAATTTACATAATGAACATGTTTACTGTTGGTGAAAATCCCCATGCAACAAAAGTTACTCATTACCAACATGAATTTAAATTTAATATGTGGGCAGGAATTATTGACGAATGGGTCCAGTTATTATACCAAATAACTTAAATGGAAATAATTATTTAAATTTTTTGCAAGAAACATTTCCCACTTTACTAGACACTTTGACATTGTTACAACGACAGAATATGTGGTTTATGCATGATGGTGCTTCGCCACATTTTCCGCTAGAAATGCGTTAGTATTTAAATACGATTTATACAAATAGATGGATAGGGAGAGGTCACCGGATCTAACATTCTGTGATTTTTTTTTATGAGATGCCAGGAAAACAAAAATTTACTCCTCTCCTATTAAAAGCGAGGAAGATTTATATCGCAGAATTTTAAATGTTTCCAACGAAACTGTACATCTGACCAACATTTTAGAGGAGTACAAAAAGTTTATAAACAAAATGATCTATTAGTACAAAAAAAATTAAAGTCATATCTACAGGGGGTAAGAAAATACATCTTTTTTTGGACACCATGTAGATTTTTTCATTTTCTACTTATCGAAAAAAGTTCCCACTTACGTCAAATTATGTCAATTTATGTTACAACTCTGTCTCTCAAATTTAGTTAAAATCAGTTGAAGCGTTTAGAAAATAACAAAATTATTTTAACAACTTTGACGCTCTCTAGCGGCAAACGACAGCATCTTCGGATATAGATATGTTTACCCGGACCGCCTTATTTTTTACCAAGGTATCTCTGGTTAACCATTGTACACGCCATTTCCGGATACCCTGTATATTTAAGCGAACCTTCAACGATTGTATGAGCTTGTGAAGATATTCCCGACAAACTGTGATATTTGATAAAATCAAAAATGAAGCTCCTTTTAGGTTAATAACCAGGAACCATTTTAACTAAACGAATAAAAATGTAATCTGTCATTTACATTAAAGCGTTACAAATAATTCCAATAATTCAAATCGAAGCAATAGGCCGTATTTAGAGAACTGCAAATAAATATCGGAAAGGTGGTAAGTTTCTAGTTTATCGAAAAATGCTAAATTTTACTACTGTATTGAAGAAAGTTAAATTAGTTAATTTGACCATAAGGAGAACTTATGATTAAATGCAGTATTAGTTATAGTTGTCTAAGCTATACGAACAATTGTTTAGCAATAGCATTCCAGCAATAGCTTTTGAATTATTCGATGAGTTACAGAACTATTCCATCATAAATATCTAAAGTGCATTTGAACCAGTATTTAAGAAATTTTCAACGAAGTATGACTGAAAATCAAGAACTATATAAAATCAATTAAAAGGCAAATGTTCGTTTGTTCTAACATAAATTTTAACTAAAATTAATACGGATAATTAAGTTTACTTAAAATGTTTTATGGGGTTAGCGTCCAAATGGATCAAACTTGTATCTATGCATATGCTACACGAACGATAGAGTAAATAGAAACAATAAAAAAGGGTACATATTTTTCGTTTGTTCTGAAAAAACTACACTATCCAATTACTCTCGTATGTTTGCGTGGCAACGAGGGTGGCTAAAATGCTTAATTTAGGGTATTTAGGTATTGTTCTAGATTTTTAAAATCCTACATTCTACGTGAAAGCAATAAAAAAATAGCGCATATTAATCGTTTTAACCAAATGTAAACTTGCATTAAATATTGAATTTCAATTATAGGATATTAGCCATATATGGTTTGTTTCCTCTATTTTACATAAATTTAGGAGTATATTAAAGCTATAAGAATATGGGTTTTTTCCGTTTTTCTAAAAAGATTTTTATGCTATGCTTAAATCTGTAGGAGTCAATTAAAGCAATTAAAAAGGGCTCATATTTTCCGTTTGTTCTGAAAATTAGGATTTTTTTTTTTGCTGTTTACATGAGGGTGGCTAAAATAGCTTAATCAAGGATATTTACCGTCGATTTTCTAAAATTAATTCTAAATGTCTTACGTATCAATCGTTTGTAAGCCTTAACTATTTTGGTAAACGGAATGTTAGGATTTAATTTGGTTTTAGCCGTCGATATGAACATAATTTATTTTACAGAAATATCAATAAAAAGCACATATTTACGTTCTAAAAAATTTAAATTTTCTTATTCTCGTTTGTAGGTTACATGGGTAAACGAAAGTGCTTAATTTGGGGTGTTTAGCCGTCGATATAGACCAAGAATTTTTTTCTTATTGTATTCTATATCAAATAAGAAGTAAACATAAGCAATAAAGGCACATATTCTCCGTTTGTTCTAAAAAAGAAATTTAAACTTTTCAATTCTCTCGTATGCACGGGGGTGATTAAAATGCTTAATTTTGGGGTGTTTAGCCGTGGATATTGTTCAGGATTTTTATTATCCTTATTTTACATGAAATCAGCACTGAATAAAAACAATGAAGCAGGACATATTTTGGTGTTTAACATATTTTAAGCTTTTTATTCTCGACTATTTACAGAAATAAGAAGTAATATAAAATAAGAGACATATATTACGTTTGTTCTAACAATGTTTCTTTCCTATTCTACACGAAATAATGTATCTTTAATTTAGCCGATAATAAAGATTAAGTTACATATAGGGTTTACCGTTTGTTCTAAAAAATTTTTTCTTTCCTATTTTCTAAATAGCACGGGGTACAAAGTTGTCTTTGATTTTAGCCATCGACATAATTATATCGATTGCTAATAAATTAAGCTTTCACGTTTGTTCTAACAAACATATGAAATACGAAAGTTTACATATTTATTGTATAAAAACGGAAAAATGTTCTCTTTCTTTTTATATGACCTATATTTTTTAATAGAAATATCGACGGCTAAACACCCCAAATTAAGCATCTAGCATAACAAACCGTGTATGACAATAGAAATTTAATCATTTATTTAAACAAACGGAATGTGCGTCCTTCTTTTTGCTTATTTTTACTTTTTATTTGTGTAGAATAGACAAAGAAAATAATCGACGGGTAAACACCAAATGAAGCACGTAAAACCGTGTATACGAATGAAATTGAAACGAAGTAAAATTTTATGTACGAACGAAACGGAATATGTCCTTTTTGTTATTTAATACTTATGTTATTTTGTGTAGGCAAAAGCAAATAAATATCGTTCAATCAACGGTTAAACACACAAATTAACATCTTAATCCACCCCGTTGTTACGGAATTGAAACTGAAAATTAAACACAACGGTAACAATAATAATGTGCACCGTTGATTCATAATCTCGTTGGACAGAGCACTGCGTGTTATTTGAATTTAAACAATACTGAAAGGAAAAATGGTAATAGTCGTTAATTAGTTGAAAGTCGCAAATAAGGTCTATAATCTGAATCAAAATAAATAATGGCCCGACGTTATAAAACAAAATCGGTAAGCAAACATCTCTGTTGTACTAAACAAAAACGTATTTAATAAAACTAGTAAAAGTCGTCATTTTGACTTACGTGGTCCTTTCAAAGCAGTCGAAATAAAATTTAATCAATAAACCATTACGTCATTAATAAATCTTTGTTTTAATTCTTTAAACACCATTTAAATATTACTTTCGTGGTCAGGAGATTACAAAAACGTATTGAAACAATCGTCAAATTTTAAAAATAACGCTGTCACATTTAAAGCTAATATGCATTATTTAAAATTTTGATAATAGAGAATTACTTTTCCAATTAGTTAACTTATTGCCTTACTTAAAATTTTAAAATACCATTATTCGTAAATAGGTTGAAATTCAAAACTGTTCGTAGGCAAATGCACAAAATCAATTATTACAATGCGAAATTCTTGTACACATAAACCTGTAGTACATTTAAGTAAACATTAAAAAAATAGCAAAAGAAAGCGCAAATAAAAGGAGTTCGTCAACTTTAATTTTAAATAGCGTAAATGCATCAACAATTCAACTAAGACAACTACGTTTATTCGCTTTATCGCCAACTAATTTCACCCAAAAATCAAACAATCGTATGATAACATAATCACTATAAATGTACAATGTTAATCACCTTCTGCAAAAATTTTTGAATACTTCTCCTCTAGGTGACAGCGTAAGTAACCTGGACATAATTGGCTTTAGGATACTTCCTGAATGATTTCCAAACGGCGAACCCATGCGGCAATTTCCAAATAACAACTTCAATAACGTTACGATTTATTTAGCAGGCCTGGACGTTATACAGTTTATGTACACAGAAAAAATAGTTTTTATACACGAAATTATTTACACAATCTTCACTTAATCTTAAATTAATTCGCTAGCTTTATTTGTAAGACTGTTTATGATTAAAAATAATTATTTACACAATTATATACAGTGAGATCTTCGTCTGTTTCGGCTGTATGTTAGGACTGATGAAGAACGTGTGCCTTTACAATAATTTTTATTCGAAAATGTTAATCCGCGTATTTGTGTTTAATATTTCACTAATAAGATGCACTGTGCAAAACACATCGCTATATGAAATGTTCGTTAACTGACACTGAGTGTCGAAACTTCACAATAAACAACCAGGAGGGATGAACTTTAATATATCCACCTGAACGGTGCTCTAGGTTGGTCCCAACGGGTACGATATGTTCGGTCCTCCAGGTTATTCGAAAAAAGAACACCTCTACCAGTGTCTCACAACCGACAGTCCCCGATCAACACTATTCCACCACATTTCTCAACAAAACTTTCGCACAAAAAAAACTGCTAGTGCTGCATGCTGTCTCTAACTCGCGCTATCAAGTTTAAGGACATGAGTACTGAACGTTTATGATAGGCCAAAGAATTATTACATTAATAGATTAATTAACACCAACGGATTGAAGTACTGCATCCCGACAGCGTCAATTACTAAAACGCATTAAGTAAAAATGACATCAACAGTACCTGATTTAAACCAACAACTCAAAGAGCTCAATTTAAATTCGAACTTTTCTTATCAACAACTACGTTTTATTTTTAAAATCTTTTTATAAAATTTACAGGAAAAATGATTTAGGCTCAAATTAATTAATCCAAGAAAAATATAAATGCCACTTTCAGAAATCCATTTATATATTGCAATACAACAATTTTAATTCGAAAACCACTATAAAGCTTAGGGACGTCCACCAATCTAATGACAATTTTACTTGTAACACAAAAAACAAGTTTCGTTAGCGTGAAAGCGAGAGTTGAGTAAATAGCACATTACACCGTTTATCCACGTGCATCTGAGAATAAGGAAGTATAATATGCGCCCGTTTTTATTGCTTATATTGACTTCTTATTTCCTGTAAAATAGACCAAAGAAAAATGTTGTTCTATATCGTCGGTTAAACACCCCAAATTAAGCATCTTGATCACGCCCGTTTACCCACGAGCATTTGAGAATAAGAAAGTGTAATATTTTATTTTAGAACAAACGGAAAATATGTGTAGTTTCTTTATTGGCTTAGTTTACACCTTATTTTATGTAAAATAGATTAAAAAATAACCTTGATCTACATCGACGGCTGAATATCCCAAATTGAGCATTTTAGTAACCCCCGTTTATGGGAGAATTGGAAAGATAATTTTTTTAGACCAATGTAGAATAGAAAATCTCGTTCTATATTAACGGCTAAACTCCCAAAGTAAGCATCTTAGTCACCACCGTTTACTTACGTGCACTCGAGAATAGGAAAGATTAACATTTTTTTAGAACGAGCGGGGAATATGTGCCCATTTTTATTGCTTATTTTTTTTCCTATTTCATGTAAAATAGACTAAGGAAAAATCTTATTCTATATGGCTAAACATCCTAAATTAAGCATCTTAGGAAAATCTGTTTTTTATTTCTGTTATTTACTCCTTATTTCGTGTAGAATACGATCATATACATCTTGAGCAATATCTCCGGATAAACACCCCAAATTAGGCATTCTCTTGGTCATCCCTGTGTATCAGAAAATTGGAAGGATAGACATTTTTTTTGGAACAACCGGAAAATTATGATCTTTTGTATTGCTTTTACTTACTCCATATTTCATGTACAACAGAGAAAGAAAATAAAATTTATCTATATCGACGGTTAAATACCTCAAATTGAGCATTAGTCGCCCCAGTTTATAGCAAGCATACGAGAGTAATTGAAAAGTTTAATTTTGGTTACAACAAACGGAACCTGTGTGCTCCTTCTTTAGTACTTTTATTTGCTCAAGACAGAGCTGCTGTCATCGTCAAAAACTCAGTTGCACACTATGAGCTCCAATCTTACCGAACAGATAAAATTCACAGCGACAGCATAAAAGTGTAAACTCAGCTTTGTCCCTATGCAATTGCAGTGGTATACAGCCCACCAAGATATTCCATTACCACTGAAGAATACGAATACTTCTTTATAGTAGGGAGAGACATACAGTATGTCCTAAAGGTCTCAATCTCAGGAACGCAATCATTCGCAGCAACCTTGACTATCTCTCTACAGGCCAAAACAGACTACCAGACTTACTCCACTTTGCAGAGCCCAGTACCGATCTATCTTCTGATCACTCGCTAGTAATCATCACCGTGAGCACAACTATTATCCACAAGGATGCTTCTCCAAGACTGCTCCAAATATACGGATTGGGAGCACTTTCAAACTCAACTAGAGCAGACGATTAATCTTGCTAATTCGAATCAAAACCAAGCATAATCTGGATGAAACAGTTCATTACTTTACAACTTTGGTATAGAATATTGTATGGAAGGCTACACCAACTCCAGCTCCTACTCTGCCCGAAATTAGCAATATGCCATTGCACGTACGTGAACTTGTTATTGCAAAACGTCGAGCTAGGAAAACATGCCAAAGAACCAGAAACGCACAAAACAAAACTGTGTATAATCATCTTACTCATCGGTTACAAACAACACTATGCGACGTACGTAACGAAACCTTTACGCAATACATCACTAAGCTTTCTCCTACTGGACATTATGTGTGGAAAACAAAAAAAAAATTGAAACGACCAACCACAGCAATTCCCCCAATTAGAAAACCGGATGGTAGTTGGGATAAATTGGATAAAGAAAAAGCAGATATATTCGCTACGCACCTTGAAAATGTTTTTACAACTACACCACCCCAACCCAAATGATGACCCCGATATTGTAACTGTCCTCGACGCGCCGTGCCAACTCTGACTTCCACTGAAACCGTTTTTTACCAACTGAAGTCTGAAACGAAATACAACTAATTAATAATTGTGAAAGTCGCAGGCCATGACTTTATAGTTCCAGAACAGCAGTGGTTTTACTAATTACAATATATAACCGCATCTTGCGATTGTGCTACTTTCCCTGCAATGGAATCCTGGGACGCCTCCTTCACAAAACTCATCTTATAGACCAATAAGCTTTCTTTCTCTACTATCTAAAATCTTTCAGAAACTACTCCTTAAGCGAATCCATGAAATAGTCGACCTAAACAACACATTTCCTCCCTCTCAATTTGGTTTTCGGGAAGCCCATTCAACAGTTCAACAAAGCCATCGGATAGTTACCAAAATCATAGAAAGTTTTGAGACGAAAAAAGTTTGTTCAGCGGTTTTTGGACGTACATCAGCCCGTCGATAAGGTATGGCATTCTTTATAAAATAAAACAACATTCATATCTCAGTGAACGGTTTTTCTAAGTCAAGCTGAACAACTCTGTATCAAAGAACTAAGGAGTACCACAGCGTGTTGGGTCTCATCCTACACCTCAGCTATACAGCAGACGCTCCAAAGACATCGAATAGATTAATAGCAACATTAGCTGACCACACAGCTGTTTTGGAAGTCAATGATAACGCAGATGTAGCAGCGTACCAGTTACAAAGACACATCGATCTACTAGGCTCGATCTACTAGGCGTCTGTCACAGAGTGTATGGGTCCATCTTACACCTCAGCTATACACAGACGCTCCAAATACATCGTTATTTAATAGCGACATTTGCTGACCAACAGCTGTTAAAGTCAACGATAACGCAGATGTAGCAGTACCAATCAGAGACACCATTTATAGGCTCGATCTACCTAGGCGACTGGTACCACAGTGTGTTGGGTCCCATCCAACCTCAGCTATACAGCAACTTGTCCAAATACATTAGTAGCAACATTTGCTGGACCACACAGGCTGTTTTGGAAGTCATATGATAACGCAGATCTAGCAGCCTACTAGGTTACAGAGACACCTTGGATCTACTGGACGACTGGTACAGGCAAGGATTTCGTTAACATCCAAATCAACTTCAAGTGACGTTTTCTAACAAACGCACATTGCCAGAACAATCAACAAACCATTCCAGTAAGAATCAAATACTCGCATCTTGACCTAAACTAGCTGGAAAACACTTGAGAAACGGAAACAACTTGACCTAAAACAAAACAAATGGACTGGTTCATCGAGGCATTCCAACTTCACAATCTAAGCTTACTCCTGTACAAGTGAATAAGAAACCATCTGGACCTCGGAATAGCCTGGTGTCCCAGCGACACCAAGATACTTCAGAGGTTCCAATCTAAAACCTTATGAAATCTAACAAATTCGTAATAGCTGTACCATCACATATGGTACCAACAGCTCGCAACGCCCACCCAAGTTAAGGCCAATGCCACACAATCGTATTTAGTGTAATTATCTTGGGTACCAGCACTAGCTGACCCCCACTCATGTTACAATATCAAATCATTTGCTAATTACTCAAATTGAGTAGATTGTAAATGTGCAAACTTTAAACATACAAAATTACTCTGTATTTCATGTAGCAATATCGTATAATAAATCTGAATAATATTCCAATACATCAATAATAGAGTAATTGGAAAGTTTAATTTTTTAGAGTAAAGGAAAAATGTTGTAGCGTCCCCCAGGTACCCTATCTTGAAAACTGTAATTTGAACTGATTCGCAATAATGCAAATATAAGAACAAAACAATCGCTAAGTGATCTATCTTGACTTTACTGACAATAATGTTACTATTACCCAAATTAATTGCTTGCCTTACTTTGACTTTCCTGGCAATAATTAAAACATTAGAATTTATTTACAGGACTGATATTTAATTACTCGCAAACCTCAAATCTGATCAAACGAATTGGCTGTCTAGTGGTAGGGACGTTGTGCTATTTGAATTAGATAGGCAGGATGAGGTAAGTGTTGCATCATGTGGGGCAGGTTAAAAAATGAAACTACTCAAATTAAAGTTATAGAGCTTTGCGCAATGGTTGTTCAGCCCGTTAATGTACTATTGTGGGAAAGAACCACCAATAAAGTCCGCTTTATTCATAAATAAGTAATTGCACAAGTACATTAATAAATTAAAAAAACGATGAAAAGGTTAAATATATAACAAAACACCATTAAATCAGGTTAAAGACAAAATTATAACATTACAAGAACACAATGAAAAAAACATTAGTTCACAACACAATTGTGAATCGATAAAATCGTAATACCAAACTTGTGGCCCTTTAATACCAATCATGCCGGTGTTTAAATAAATATGCACATAGAACAATAAGGCAAATTACGGTACATATGAAATACAACAACAATAAAATTGCACAGGTGATAATAAGGTAAAGGGAAGGACAAAAGAAAATAGACAAGGAATTTACACGTACACAATTGTTTAGTGACTACTAAAGCACAAAATTCATACGTACAGTTACAATAAATTACATATAAAGAGAAATTAGTTCATAGCCAAACAATTCTACTTAACAAACTGACCAAAAAACTCATTAAAACATAGCCTTACAAGAGTAAGTTATAAATAGATAATAACATCGTGATCGATATATAAGTTTGAGTGCATTAGAAAAATACAACGCCCTTTTCTGGGTTCTTGGGTCCTTATTTTTTTGAAGATATTCTAACCGGCGAGGTGTATTAAAAATTTTAGGAGATGTGCTACCTAACTTTCTTCAAAATATTAATGAAGCAGTTTATGGAAATATGTGGTTCCAGCATGATGGTGCACCCGCCCACTACCATCGAGACGTACGAACATTTTTAAACCACTGGAAAGCAAATCAGTGAATAGGTCGAGAAAGACTCATTTATTGGCCACCGAGGTCACCTGATCTGACCCCACTCGATGTATTTTAGTGGGATTACATAAAAGATTACGTGTATAAAGAAATTCTAACCACACCAGAAAAAATGAAGGAAAGAATTGCTACCTAACCTTCTTCAAAATATTAATGAAGCAGTTTATGGAAATATGTGGTTCCAGCATGATGGTGCACCCGCTCCACTACATCATAACGAGAGTACCTGAACATTTGCTAAACCACTGGAAAGAAAATCAGTGAATAGGTCGAGAAAGACTCATTTATAATGCACAGAGGTCACCTGATCTGGCCCCACTCGATGTATTTGAGGATTACAAAGTTAGTGTATGAAAGAAATTCTAACACATCCAGATTTTAAAATGAAGCTAAAGAATTGCTACCTAATCTTCTTCAAAATCATTAATGATAGCAGTTTCCATGGTAAATATGTGGTCTCACAGCATAGATGGTTAAAACCGCGCCCACTACCATCGTATGGTGCGAAAATTTTTAAAACCACAAATGGAAAGAAAATCTTTAGTTTGGATAGGTCGAGAAAGACTCATTTATTGGCCACCGAGGTTTACGACTTCTGATAAACAATAGACCCCACTCGATGTAATTTATAGATGATTACATTAAAAGATTACGTGTATTAAAGAAATTCTAACCCATTTTCACAGAAAAATGAAGGAAACAATTTACCTGAACCTTCTTCAATAATATTAATGATGCTAGTTTTGAAATATGTGGTTCCAGCATGATGGTGCACCCCCACTACCATCGAGGTACGAACATTTTTAAACCACTGTGAAAAGAAAATCTGTGGATAGGTCGAGGAGGACCTTTATCAACTGAGGTCACCTGTTTATCTTGACCCCACTCGTGTATTTTAGTGAGGATTACATAAAATCCTACGTATAGAGAAATTCTAACCACACCAGAAAAAATGAAGGAAAGAATTGCTACCTAACCTTCTTCAAAATATTAATGAAGCAGTTTATGGAAATATGTGGTTCCAGCATGATGGTGCACCCGCCCACTACCATCGAGGTGCGAACATTTTTAAACCACTGGAAAGAAAATCTGTGGATAGGTCGAGGAGGACTCATTTATTGGCCACCGAGGTCACCTGATCTGACCCCACTCGATTTATTTTAGTGGGATTACATAAAAGATTACTTGTATAAAGAAATTCTAACCACACCAGAAAATATGAAGGAAAGAATAAGAAACTGCTTTTACAAAATATCGACTTTATGGCACGACATTTTTCTGAGGTGTTTAAAATGGCATCTGGACCTGGAGTATGATACACCAGTTGCACATTACAATTAATATCCGAGCAGTAACCTGTACACGAAAAATTGGCCACGCCTCACGTCTAGACAAATTATAAATAATAATACAAATCTCATTAGAATTGACTAATTCACATAAATACAAGAGTGAGGGAGCCCTGTATTGTCTTTTATTTGAGCAGATTTCAGCTTAATGAGCTCGCGTGCGCATCAGATACATTTGCAAGACAATGTTCGATTTTTAATACGTTATATAGGCTTGTAGAATTATTTGCTGCTATCCTTACTCGGCGCCGCGACGATTAATTACAGATTAATTTTTGGACAAATTTACATTACAACATACACAAAAAGAAAAGAACTAATTAGTGTTTTAGTTTTGCTAAAAGGTACACGACAAAATATTTATAGACCGAGCGGTTTATAACGGGCGTTTCTAATTAAAACAAATCAAAACGTCCGGCTCAAACAAAATTTCAACAGCAACTGCCTTTTTCCTTCGATTTCAAAACTAACTATATTTAGTCCCGCAATCAACCCCCATTTTTCAAAAGTAATAAAAAAAAGCAAAACAAATTATTACGTTGGAACAGTTTCATATTATTATTGAACATCTTAATTTTAAAAATATGCATTCGTCCGTAACAAGCGCTACATTTCGGTCGGTAACAACAATTTCGATTTAAAAAATGTTTGTTGCAATAATAATAAAATTTTCGCGGTTCGCTACCTACAATATGTGACCTGTTTTTATTGCTTTTATTTACTCTATATTTTATGTAGAATAGACGTAGATAAAATCCCTGATCTATATCGACGGCTAAACACCTCAAATTAAACGTTTTATTAAACCTTTTTATACACGTACATCCGAGAATAGTTTAAAAGTTAAAAAAATTTTTGGAACAAACACAGTGGCGTAACATATCTTACCTAACATGAAAATGTTATGTATATTTGCGCAAACTTTAAAACAAAACGATGAATGTGGAGTAAAATGTCATGCACAGTACTTCTTAAGCATAACATGGACAATGTATGATTGAACGTAATGGCAGTAATGTAATATATGATTTATCGTATGACATAACTCGATGCATGGAATTTGATCTTTCGACTTTCATGATAGCCAGACTTTCGTATGGAAAAAATAGAAAACCTGTTACAGATTAACGTAAAATTTTCGGTACTTTTTATAACAACAGCAATAGATTTATTTTTCTTGATGTTCAAATCAAAGAGTATACGGTCTGTACAAGAATATACCATGCAATTGTCAAAAATATCAAATGGATTCGCGTAATACGAAAAAATACATCAATCATAATGACAATATTTAATAAAATAAATAATTCTAATACATTCCGTTCATTTATAAATTTGAAAGTGAACGAACATAATTAATGTTTGTGAAAGAGGTAACGAGTCATAGGTTATAGATTACACAACCTCAATTCTTTTTTTGACATTTGAGTGCTTCTAAGAATTTATTTTTAGTAATGTTTGGTAGACATATAATGAATACGCAAATATAAAAGTGTCAATATACGAAGGGGGGTCGATTAATATAAATCATTCTGTCACAACATCGTCCCGCCTATAATCGTTGTTGGTTTTAATATTCACGCAATATGCCAGTAGACTGATATTTGGAGACATTATTCATTGTTAAGTTTGTAATAGTGAATCCAAAACTACCATCAAAGCGACAAAAAAAATCGACCTATACCCCTTCTTTTTTTCATGCATAACAGTGACGTCATAGCGTGTTTTCTCCTTAAACTCTATTGATTTTACTAGTAAAATATTCATTAAATTGCAACAGCAGCCGTTTGTGTTTTATGTAAATCTATTATTATGTAATGATAAAAAAGATTCGTATCTTTATTTGTGTGACATTTTTGTTGGTACCGTATAATGGAAGACATTCCGTAATTCCCCCACCCCCTCAGAATCGATCCATTCATTAATTATTTAAAGTTCATTAACAAATGCTCTCAGTCTTATTTAATAATTCAAGAACTCGAATCGTTTTGTTTGATAAACTCTGTATAGATTTTAATATTGTTTAAATGTTATTATTTGATGGATCTCTAAGGATGCAAAAATTTAATTAGAAATTGTGAATGCAAGATGCAAAATAACTAAAGAATTATGACAAAAGAAATTTAAAAAAAAACAGTTATTTATGTTCCTGCTTTGAATTTTTCTTACATATTTCAGTTTAATGGCTTGATTTTGTTTTAACTCATGTATTATTTATAAATCGTGTAGTTCTTTTGCTTTTCTTTAAAAATAAATTAATCTGTTTTAGATTTTATCTTTTTGTATGTTTTCTAAATTACTTATAATTTTTATCTTCAATTGCAAGAAGTATACGCGGAACAATTGTTTTAAAGACATTAATGGCGAAGGTAAAATATTAATGGAGAATAATTCAAGATAATTTTATCCTTATATTGAATTATCTAATTATATTTCGAATTAGTTAAACCTTGAGTTTCTTTTAATATTGAAAATATTAATTCAAAAATCACTTAATGATATTAATACGAATTAATTAGGTTTTAAATTTCTGTAATTATAACTTATAATTTTTAACTTCAACTGCAAAAGTTATACACGCTGAACAATTGTTTTAAAGACAAATGGTCAAGGTAAAATATTAATTGAGAATAATTCAAGATAATTTAGGATAACACCCATTGAATTTTATATAATGAAATAGTTAAACTCTGATTTTTGTTTAAAATTAACGTTTTTTTGGGGCATATAACAAATTAATCAAACGTTGATTTTCAATAAAGATTGCAAGTTTTGATTCGAATATTATTTATAATTACATGTAACTAATTTAATTACAAATTTTTAAACATGAAATTCAAAACTGAATTTTTGTAATTGATTAACTTATAATTTTTATCTTCAATTGCAAAAAGTATGCGCGAAACAATTGTTTTAAAGACAAATGGTGAAGGTAAAATATTAATTGAGAATAATTCAAGAATAATTAAGATAACATACATTAAATTTTATATAATGAAATAGTTAAACGCTGATTTTTCGTGAAATTAACATTATTTGATATAACAACATTAATTAAATATTGATTTTCAATCTAGATTGAAAGTTTTAATCCAAAACTAGTTTGAAATTTAACTGAACTAATTATGTTACAAATTTTTATAAACATGTAATATCAAAATCTAGATTTTTGGTCCATTTTCATTTAGATATAAATTTTAATTCAAATTATTAATGATATCATTGAATTAAAGTTTTTTCAATGACAAATTAATTAAACGTTGATTTTCAATCAAGATTGAAAGTTTTGATTCGAAAATTATTTTATGAAATTAACATGAACCAATTTAATTACACATTTTTGTAAACATGAAATTCAAAACTGATTTTGTAATTATTACTTATAATTTTTATCTTCAATTGCAAAAATTATACGCGGAACAATTGTTTTAAAGACAAATGGTGAAGGTAAAATATTAATTAATTCAAGATAAATTAAGATAACATACATTAAATTTTATATAATGAAATGGTTAAACGCTGATTTTTTCATGAAATTAACATTATTTGGGCATATAGCAAATTAATTAAATATTGATTTTCAATCTAGATTGAAAGTTTTAATTCAAAAACTACTTTATGAAATTTAATATAAACTAATTAAGTTACAAATTTTTATAAATATGAATGTCAAAACTAGATGTTTTAGTCGATTTTCATTTAATATTGTAAATTTTAATTCAAAAATTACTTAATGATATCATTGAATTAAAGTTTTTTGGGCACATAACGAATTAATTAAACGTTGATTTTCAATCAAGATTGAAAGTTTTGATTCGAAAATTACTTTATGAAATTAACATGAACCAATTCAATTACAAATTTTTGTAAACATGAAATTCAAAACTGATTTTTGTAATTATTACTTATAATTTTTATCTTCAATTGCAAAAAGTATGCGTGAAACAATTGTTTTAAAGACAAATGGTGAAGGTAAAATATTAATTGAGAATAATTCAAGAATAATTAAGATAACATACATTAAATTTTATATAATGAAATAGTTAAACGCTGATTTTTTCGTGAAATTAACATTATTTGGGCATATAACAAATTAATTAAATATTGATTTTCAATCTAGATTGAAAGTTTTAATCCGAAAACTAGTTTATGAAATTTAACATGAACTAATTATGTTACAAATTTTTATAAACATGAATATCAAAACTAGATGTTTTGGTCCATTTTCATTTAGTACTGTAAATTTTAATTCACAAATTACTTAATGATATCATTGAATTAAAGTTTTTTGGGCACATGACAAATTAATTAAACGTTGATTTTCAATCAAGATTGAAAGTTTTGATTCGAAAATTACTTTATGAAATTAACATGTACTAATTTAATTACAAATTTTTGTAAACATGAAATTCAAAACTGATTTTTGTAATTATTACTTATAATTTTTATCTTCAATTGCAAAAAGTATACTCGGAACAATTGTGTTAAAGACAAATGGTGAAGGTAAAATATTAATTGAGAATAATTCAAGAATAATTAAGATAACATACATTAAATTTTATATAATGGAATAGTTAAACGCTGATTTTTTCATTGAAATTAACATTATTTGGGCATATAGCAAATTAATTAAATATTGATTTTCAATCTAGATTGAAAGTTTTAATTCAAAAACTACTTTATGAAATTTAACATGAACTAATTAAGTTAAAAATTTTTATAAACATGAATGTCAAAACTAGATGTTTTAGTCGATTTTCATTTAATATTGTAAATTTTAATTCAAAAATTACTTAATGATATCATTGAATTAAAGTTTTTTGGGCACATAACAAATTAATTAAACGTTGATTTTCAATCAAGATTGAAAGTTTTGATTCGAAAATTATTTTATGAAACTAAAATGAACCAATTCAATTACAAATTTTTGTAAACATGAAATTCAAAACAAATTTTTGTAATTATTACTTATAATTTTTATCTTCAATTGCAAAAAGTATACGCGGAACAATTGTTTTAAAGACAAATGGTGAAGGTAAAATATTAATTGAGAATAATTCAAGATAAATTAAGATAACATACATTAAATGTAATATAATAAATAGTTAAACGCTGATGTTTTCTTGAAATTGTCAAAATTACTTTAATGATATCATTGAATTAAAGTTTTTTTGGCACATAACAAATTAATTAGTCATTAAAACTGCAATTTTAACGTCAAGTTATTTTAGCTTAAACAAGGCCGTCAGTGCAAAAAAAAATGGTAGTAGTAAATTTTTTATCGTTTTATTTTGTTGATATATTAAAAATAGAGAACGACTGCGGCCAGGCTTAAAAAAAATTATTCAAGGTCAAAGGTCACAAAAATCAGTTTTTTTTTTTTTGCAAAAATCTCGTTTTTTATGGCTCGGAGGTCCGTTTCCGCGCCACCATTGACGTAGAATACAAGGTGCGTTTTTTTTTACATGGTGTTCCCAGTAGGCCTAGTCCATGTTGAGTGTAAAAAAATTACGTTTCGATGTGTTAATTCTTGAAACTGCAATAGAAGAATTAATTGTTAACACTGCTGTCATAGTAGGCGAGGACATCGATCTTTTGTTTCTTCTCATCGAACGTAGTCATTTATAGCAACAATTATTTTTCATGAAACCAGGTAAAGGAAAGGTCGAGACACAATGTTATTTTTCAAGCTCTTAAAAATATCCTCAATGTAAGCAACATATTTTATTGCTACAGGCAATAACCGGATGGGATACCACTTCTGCTCCATTCAACAGAGGAAACTAAATACATTAAAAATGTTCGAAAATCGTCCTGATTTGTATCAAGCTGCGGAAATGTTTCAACAAGAAAATTGTTCTCAACAACTTATATTTGAGAATGGAGTGAAAATTATATTGATAATGTATGGAGCTCCTAAGTCGGAAACATCTCTTGAAAACACCGGTATTTAAGTTTTGCAAAGTCGACAAGATTCAATACTGCTGTAAAATTACCATCGCTTCCACCTACAACTGCAACAGCTCAACAACACTTGTATGGTTTATATTACCAGGTCCAAACATGGCTGGGAAGAGACATGGATCCACAACAGTCTGGATAGATCTTCAATAACATCGTTACCACATGCGCCAGATAATATTCTTAATACCATTTTTTGTAATTGTACGAAAGGATGCGGTGCAAATTGTGGATGCAGAAAAAATGGTTTATCTTACTCCATTGTATGCGGCAACTGTCACGGACAAACATGTTCAATGCAATGCCTGAAGCTTATGCTGTTGATTGTTCCCATAATGTTTCTACTGAGAGTGGTATTGATGTTTTTGTAACAAATATCAGCAAAGATGAGAAAGATAACGAAGATACAGACCTCCTAGAACCTGACAATGAAATAGTAATACATGAAATTTATGAAGACGAGGACGAAACGTAATTTTTTACACTCAACATGGACTGGACCCACTGGGGACACCATTCAAAAAAACGCGCCTCAATGGTGGTGGGGAAAAGATACAGCGCTCGACGTTCACCTTCGTCACTGTACAGTGCATCCCATGTTGGACAGCCAGATATCTCGGTTGTTCTTGAAGATAGAACCTTGCGGTTTCCGCGGTCCTGTGCCACTTTTTTATGAAATTCAAGATGGCCTGAACGGATTTTGCCTAACTTCTTTCGTTTATAAATTACAGGGTGTTTTAAAATCCAAACTGTTTGGATCCCCTCCATATCTAAGAAGTTTCTCAGCGATAATGCCAAATTGAAAACTTGTCCCATAGAGAATTTTACGTAGAATCCAGGGGCGCACTCAATTTATTTTATGGAGATAAGACTCAAACTTATGATTTTTAATGGAACACCCTGTATTTTATTATCTCATTAAATTACTTATTATTTTTCCTTCGAAATGATATATAATGTATAAACATGAAGTTTTCAAAAATGCTCAAAGATTACTAAAACATTGAATTTTAATAGAATGCCATGGATTTCAAAGTTTTACTACAGGGATTATTATTTGTGATTTTTTTATAGTAGGTTATGGATGCTACAAACACTGTTGTTGACTTTTAGAGCATTGTTTTATCAAGTGACTGAGGAGAAATCAACACATCTGCTGTCATGATGATAAATTTTGATGCTTTTTATTGTGTTTGTGTTTGGCGATTTCGTTAATTTGTGAAATCTTATAACGGCCGAAAGATTTTTCAGAACAACGAAAAGTATGATATCATACAATGTTTCAATCAATGCCATGAAAATGTTGACGAAGCATTAGAATTATATTTAAACAGGTAAACTAGTAGTTTACAATAAGACATTATGTGACATATTGTTTTTAAAACGTTAGATATCCGGAGAGGCGTCAACCTTGTCGAGCAACGATATTTCGACTAAAGAATAATCTACTAAATTATGGAGCGTATTCTAAATCCCGACCCAAGACGTATAACAAGGAAAATAATGAAGTGGATGAAATAAATGTCTTAGCCAGCGTCCGTGTCTCTCCTCAGACTTCTTGTACGAAGTTAGAAAATGACACTGGCGTTCCCGATCACCGGTACAAAGTATTTTAAAAAAACACAAATTGAAACCCTACAAAGTCAATATTGTCCGGCATTTATACCCTGGTGATGCAGCGAGACGTGTGAATTTCTGTAATTGGTTTTGAACCAAACTCGAAGGGACAATAATTTCGAGTAAAGTCATATGGTCATATAAGCAGTGCCGGTTTATTTAACAGGCAAAATACAAGGCACTGGTATGATGAAAACCAACACCTAATTTTTGAGCAACAACAACAGGGTCGATTTGGTTTTAATGTAGCCTGTTTCTGATTGGGTACATCAATAAAATACCGCATTTTTGAAGGAGTTCTCAACGCGAATAGGTACTTGGCAATTTTAGAAGAAGTAATACCAGAATTCCTGGAGAATGTTCCCCTCGCCTATCTTAATGCATTTACTTCCAACAAGACGGTGCTTCTGCTCACAATTCGAGGTTGGACTTTTTTGTGGAGTTTTTTGAAAATAAAATATACGGTAAGAGGCACAATAATATTGAAGAACTTAGTGCAACAACAGAGGCAGTTTTCCAGAATTTACAAAATCGGCCTTTTATAATTTGAAATGCATTAATGCGTATTAAGAAATTGGGTCAATTGTGTGTTACGGAAAATGGACACCAATTTGAACAATTCAATGAATAAGTTACCGAATAATTTCGAAATGAAATAGTATGAGTAAATATTTAATTAGTTGCTTATTGTACATTATGAACTTTTTATTACTATTCATTTGTTGCTATTAGTTACCTACGTTTTGAGTTTTGTTAGTGAATTAGTGTTAGTATTGTTCTTGTTCCTTTCATGGAAAGTATTTCTTCAATTTGAACTTTTTTTGTATGAAAAATCCATAGCCTACTATTAAAAATCAATGTTTTAGTGATTTTGGAGCATTTTTGAAGAATTTATGTTTATATATTATATATCATTTTGAAGGAAACAAATAAGGAATTTAATGAGGTGATAAAATACAGGGTACTCCATTGAAAAAATCATAAGTTTGAGTCGAAAAATTGAGTGCGCCACTGATTTCTACATAAAATTCTTTATGGGATAAGTTTTCAATTTGACATTATCGCTTAGAAACTTCGTAGATATGGAGGGGGTCCAAAAAGTGTGAATTTTCAAAAACGCCCTATAACTTATGAACGAAAGAAGTTAGGAAAAATCCGTTCAGGACATCTAGAGTTTCACAAAAAAAGTGGCACAGGATCGCGAAAACCGCAAGGTTCTATCTTCAACAACAAAATGGAATGCACTGTACAGGGTGGTTCATTTTCGATGTTTTCTTATGGGAAGTGCCCTTTCTATTACAGATAGACAAAAAGTAATAAGGGGCCCTTGTGCTCGATTTTGGTGTTAATTAAGATCCAATAGTCATAATCGATATATCTCTTACCGTTATTGCGCAATAAGCCAAAATTGAAAAAATGGCGATTTTGAAAAACTTGAATAACTTTTTTATTTCTAAATGTATCGACAAACTGTAAAACCATTCTTAAGGCACTTTTTTAAGTAGAATCCGTTAGTGCATTCACATTTCTAATACCTGCTTAATTTAAAAAGATATGACATAAAGTTGTAGTTTTTTGCATGGAAACCATAGTTGGCTATGACATTTAAATGAATTTTTTTTGTGTTTTTCCAAAATATGTAACACTTATATGCTATTTTAATAATTAATTGATTTTTTAAGTTTTTCTTATTTACGTTTTATATTAAGAATACACAGTAGGCATTGGAGGCTGAGATTTATTTAACTAAAAACAAACGATACCCATATGTCAAAAAATAAATTAAAAATTAGAATTGTATAACAAAGTGATTTTGGAATTTAGTTATTAACATGCCTAATTATACAATTTTGCATGTTAAAGTGTTTTGTATTATCCGAAGGTGATAAGAATGTGGTATCGGAATTATATTTACAAAATTGTCCTGAAAGGCAGCAGCCAAATAAAAATATTTTTGAACGGTATACTTAATAGAAATAACAATTTTTGCTATCTCAAAACAATATCTTAATTAATTTTAGGTTACAGAAAAAATTAATTGAATTCGGTTCTTTTAAAAATCCCAGGTCAAAATCTTACTTTAAACGAAATTATGAAGAAAATTCAATGGTCGTCTTAGGACAAGTTGAAGCAGAGCCAACAACTTCATATAGACAAATGGTTAATCTAGGCGGGTCTCGAAGCAAAGCCCTTCGAATTTTAAGAACCACAAATACCATTGCTATAGATTTCGGAAAGAACATTTTTTGACTATAGACGACAGAAGACGGCGTACTGAGTTTTTTAACTGGTATATAAGTCAGTGCCAAAATATACCTAATTTTTCAAACTCTATTGTATGGTCAGACGATGCGCATATCAGTAGTGATGGTATTTTTAATAATCACAATTTATTTTACTGGGCAGATACTAACGCTCATGTCAGTGTTGTCTGCAGGAGGCAAGGGAAATTTGGAATAAATGTGTGGTGCTACCTTAAAAACGGACGTTTTTATTATCACATGTATGAAAGAACATTAAACTCAATGAAATATCTCGATATTTTACGAACTCATTTGGAGGGATTTCTAGAGAGTCTTCCTTTAGAACAATATTGCAATGTCATATTTCAGCAAGACGGAGCTCCCGCGTATTATTACCGTGTAGTTGTGACTACTTAAATTTACGTTTTCCTAATATCTGGATGAGAACGACTGCACCAATTTTGTGGCCTGATCGTTCACCCGATCTTTCGCCTCTAGATTTCTTTTTATGGGGTTTTTTATATACAAAAGAAGTAATTACTGTGAATGAGTTAAAAGATAGTGTTCGAGTGGATTTTACACAATTAACACCATTATCTATATATAACTCTATAAATTCAATTAGAAGACGATGCGAAGTCTCTACATCCAAAAAGTGGGCGCAAAGTTTGAAAAATATTTGTAGTTTTAGTGTGTTTTTTATATTGCTATTTTGTGTTCATATTTTTGTTCGTTAGAATTAGATGTTTACATATTGATTTGCTGTTAGCTTTTCATAATTTCTGATGATGTTAGATATATTTGATAATTCAATCTTAGGATTTTATAATTTGTTACCATTCCACAAGAACAACCTTACAATTAAACTTATTTGAATTACAAAATGTCTCTAAAATATTTTACTGGAAGTGAAATTTCTTTTTTGAGTAGAATATCTTCATTCAATTTCATATCTGGTTTTTTAAGCCAACTGTTATCCTTAATAAATATACCAATGAAGAAAAACTTAAAAAAATCAATTAATTATTAAAATAGCATAGAGGTGTTATATATTTTTAAAAAGCACAAAAAAAATGTCATTTAAAAATGTCATAGCCAACCATGATTTCCATATAAAAAAATACAACTTTATGTCATATCTTTTTAAATTAAGGAAGTATTAAGCACTAAAGGATTTTTTTACTTAAAAAAGTGCCTTAAGAATGTTTTTACAGTTTGTCGATACATTTAGAAATAAAAAAGTTATTCAAGTTTTTTAAAATCGCCATTTTTTCAATTTTGGCTAATTGCGCAATAACGCTCAGAGATATCTGGATCTTAATTTAGACCAAAATGGAGCACTAGGACCCCATATTACTTTTTGTCTATCTGTAATAGAAAGGGTACTTCCCATAAGAAAACATCGAAAACGAACCACCCTGTACTTCGCAAACGGTTCGTCGTACGTGAAAAATGAATAGGCCCATTTTTGTAGATAATTTCATGAACTTTCTTTCTTGTAACCACTTCAATTGACATCCGAGCCATAAAAAACGAGATTTTTGGAAAAAAAAACGATTTTTGTGACCTTTGACCATGAATATTTTTTTAAGCCTGGCCGCTATTGTTCTTTATTTTTAATATGTTGTTTAAAACAAAAAAATTAAGCGATTAGAAAAAATTGCTGTCACCACGAAAACCTAAAATGACGGGACTAATACTTCTACTCACGAATTATGTTTAAACTTATTGCGATTGTGTCTATTACTGAATTTAAGGTCGTGCGTTGATGTTGTGTAAAATGCTTGGGAATTAGAACGTGAAATATTTATCCGATCGGTAAGTGAAAAAAATTTCGATGTAACTTGAAAGTGTCTAATCAAGATTAAAGTGGTTGCGAGTTCAATCGCCCTGCTCGATTTTTATCAGTTATTACCGATGACAAAATTCGTTTTTCCTAAACTTTACTTCAATCTCTTTTTGCGAACAATATACAGCACGAACTAATCACATTTAACAATTAAATGGAAAATTGTATCGGAAAAGCTTTTCCATTTTCATTTTCTTTCGTGATTAATTAAAATGTTCAGACACTATAAAGTTAGTTTTTTTTCTTTTTTCAATCTATTTTAATAAATTTTAAAGCTGTCTCGATTTGTATCTTTTTTTTTTAAAGTGAACCTTAAGAAGTGTCTTACGATCAAAAAGGGGTATGAAAATTGAAGGAAAAAGTAATTAATTTTTTGATAGACGGTCGATGAAATCTTCGAAATCAGACGGTCTATTCATCACTAAGTTAAGCTTCCATAACATCTTTATAAGAATACAAAGAAGATAACAAGCTGAATGAAACATTAATCAAATAGAAATTTTGAGCTATTAAATACATGACTTTTCTTCGTCAATAAAAAGAGTTGATTAACGATCGTTTTCTTTTTCTTATTGTTGTTGATGACGTAACAATAAAATTTTATACTCTCGACGGAAACGTACGTAATAAATTACTGTTAAATACCGAGATCTCACATTGTGACAAGCGATAAAAGAAAGACTCAAATAACGTCATAGATTTTTCATACGGAAGAAAAAAAAATGGTGTAATGTTTGTTTGTGTATCGCTCTAATGTTTAGAGTTAAAGTAATTTCCGACAATAAAAGACATTTAAAGTGCAGAGAAGAAGAGAAGTTAAAAGTTACTGCAGTATGCAGCTTACAATCTCACTTTAGCTAATATCTACGCTTTTGTGTACCGGAACAAATTGGATTTTCCTACTCAACATTTTACTGTCGTAACATCTAGAAGCTCCTAACTTGATAATGTACTTCGCAAAAACAATTTTTGCCCATCTGTATTTCCTAAGCTTGTGTGCTCTTTCATAAATCAATTTATAACACCATCGATCAACTGTTGATAACATACAAAATTTTACCATTCTTAAATATACATATGTATATATAACACGTATGACTTTTAAAAGATGTGCATTGAAATGTAAGCAAAAACGAATCAATATTTTACAAAAAGGCGCCTGCAGCAACTTGGGTGTATCTAACAGTTGCAGATATGTTAATTATTAATTTTATTAAATACATAAATAAAAAGTTTACCTCGAGTAAGATTTGAACCTACGACCTGTATTCGTTCATAACAAAGCTTATAATGATTTAATTATTCACGAAAATGCCTTATTCGGGTATCAGCATTATTTTACTAGCTCTACGTTGGTGTTGCAAACATATC